>JAANHX010000647.1:0-24927 GCA_011320135.1 Phytophthora betacei
TGTGGTGTCGTGATTTCTCCGTGGTTGCGGATTATCACCCGTCGACAAAGCGTGACACCGCCCAAGTTGTTCAAGCGACGAACCCTCGGTCGGTTGATGTACGGAGACGCCAAGGTGCAAGGGACTCGACGGCGTCACCTCCGAGTTTTCACAAATATCGGATACGGCCCTATGTCACTGAATCCAGGCTGTCTTATTATATATGGACTGGCCGGATTCGCATTCAGCGGACCATCTACGGTACGAACCCTCAGTGGCGGTTGGGATGAGTTCGCGGAATACTCAGCGACCTTAGGAAGACACGTTAACCGTCTGGGACAGGGCGCGGACCGTTAAAGATGCTCATGCGACTGCAGACGACGCTTGGCATGCAAAAGATCCATAACGGATCATTGTTCACTTGATTTTGTATACTTGATTAGGACTTCTTATTAGGAATAGACCCGAATAGGTAAGCTTAAATACAGAACAGAATTTCCACTCAAGCACACAGAGCGACGTCCGGCTTCAAGGTAAGCGTCAGGTCAAGCTTGTTTGAGTGTGTTATCCTGTCGGTGAACTCGAAGCTCTGTAGCGAGGGTTCATCCGGCAGGCCAAGAGACTTTGTGTATTGGCCGATTATTATCGGGAGGTTTTACGTGACGCTTATTGTTGCCTATTTTTGCACGACTGGGTGTGCTTGAATTGCCTCCCTTTTATTTCTTCCAGCCGAGTGTTGAACACTCGGTGATCTCGTAAGGCTTACCCGTCTTCCCGGCTGTTGGGACCACGAGGATTCAAAACACCTGCTAGCTTTGCTCGTGCTAGTAGCGTGTTCTTATTTTACTGGTTTGCCTATATAAGTAGTTTACAAGGTCCAGTTTGTCCCGGTGGCAAGGGCAGACTGGGGTCTTCAGGTCCGCCCGAACGATCGTTTACTATCCTAGTAGACGTATTGTTGTGGGAACATCCTAACTACATCTGTAGCTAGAGTTCACGTGGGATTTCCAACACCACAACGGTGCCGCGAACCCGGGAACAGATGTGACCATTGTGAACTGTTTGTATGGCCTTCCAGTTTACGAGCTACCAAGAGAAGAAGAACAAGAAAAAGACAAGAAACATGGCGAAAGGACAACCGACGGTACCAGTTACGCCTGCCAAGTCTGGCGGGGCTCGCAACGAGAGTTCAAGCCCGGCTGCGCGCTTTGCAGCCGCCACCGAGCTTTCAGTGAGCTTCGACGACGAAGCGGACATCGGTCCTGACGCCCACGATTATGAAGATTACGAAGATAAGACGCCGGCTCCAGAGCCAGGCGCGCGACGCCGGAGACGCCACGCTTATCATCGGGGCTGAGCGGGGCGACCAAGTCCCTTTCGAGGAACCCTCGCCGACGAGCTCGATGATTGTTGCGGGACCAGGGAAACCGGCCTATGATGGTTATGACGATGGGACCGAGGGTTTTAAACCTTCGGTGGCGAGTGCAAAGCATTCAGCACTGCTGAAGGCACCTCGCCCACCTATCAACGGTGATACACCAGCCGCCAAGCGCGTTTTCGACCGCGTACAAGCGCCGATGCAGAATGATAAGTGGATGCAGCTGTTCAAGCCCATCCCAAGAAAAAGGCCGACTGGCCTGCGCTTGCGCAGGAACTTCAATACCCAGTCAACTCGGTTTCGACTAGTCAAGTTGCCGAGGATTCAGTTTCGCTACTGTTGTCGCTGGGGTTCGAGAACGAGACGTACCCATCGACGATGTCGCTCCAGGATTGGAGTCCACATGAAGCCGGAGCTGCTCTCCAGAAATGGAAGAAGAAGCTTCGGAAGGCGTTTGGCGCTGGTGGCATCAATGCCGGAAAGCAGCCTGTGAGTCGACCGATGATTCAAGATGAAGATCCGTCTAAGATTCCACTGCCGCCGACGCCCCAACGACTCGTTCGTACTCCTCCGACCAAGCGTGGAGCTGAGCGTGGTGCCTTTGGCACTACCGAAGCTTCACCGTACTTTCAAGACTCGCACATGGTTACGCCACGTTCGGAGAGCCGTATGCAACGCATTTACGCAAGTAACGAGAGTTCGTTCGGTCGCCGAGGCGGTGCGCGAGCCCCCAAAGGTGGTGCCGGACGTCGTCAAGTCGACAGCGATGGTTCGTCCAGTGACGATGACATTTTGGTGCGTACATTCGACGAGGAAGATCCTCAACTCGAGTTGATGCGTCAGATGAATGAGCTAGCGACGCTGAACGACGTAGACCCGACACCGAGGATTGAAATGGCTTCGCACCGACCGCTGGATCGCATCACGCCGTTCTCAGGCTCTCGCAACAAGAGCGAGAGCTGTATGCAGTGGCTCCGTGGTTCGTCTATGAATGACTGGAACCCACACAGATTGCCGATAAATGGTGCATTCCATTTGAGCTAAGTCTCCGGGACGGAGCCATTCATTGGTTCCGTCAACTTCCGAAGAAAGACGAAGCGCAAGTGGAAGCTGTTGAGCGATGCGTTCATCCGCTACTACTGCTCGCAGTTCACGCAGACGGCACTGTCGCGTTACTACTCCCGCCAAGCGGGAACGTAATGAACATCTGTGCGACTACATAAACAGGCTGAATGGCTACGCTCGGACCGCCCGTCTACACTTTGAGAAGAGTGGTCGCGACGCGAAAGAACACGTACAGCAATTCTGGCAACATGCGACGATGACAAGCTAGCGGAGAGTCTCTACCACGCTCGAGTCGCCGACATTCACGAGCTCGAAGAGATCATCGAAGATGTTCTCAAGGGCAAGGAGATATGGCCAAGCGTGACAGTGAGTACCGATACTCCAAGAGTCGTGATACGCGACGCGACGATGGGTACGCCCGCAACAACCGGCGTGATGACCGTCGCCGCGATGACAACCGCAACAAGCCAAGAGTGACACTCATTGAAGCCACGGTGGACGACCTACTAGCTGAATTAGAAGGTCGTGAAGCTGCTCAGGGAGGCACCGAGTATTCAAACGAAGATCCGAACGCTTACGAACGATGTCCAAGATGAGAACAACGACTTTCAGCCTGATAGTACGGACGGTGATTTCTCATTGGACGAAAACGACCGATACCTCGCCGCGGCTAACGAAAATGAGCGCCGTGCAGCTGCTGAAGGCACCTACGCACGTTCAGACAGCCGTCAACCACGTGGAAACACGCCTGATCGCGAGAATGGCTTCAATCAAGATCGCCGAAGTAGTGACCGTGGGGTCAATCAGGACCAACGCGGTCGACGTGACTTCAACCGCGACAACCGACGCCCACAGTACGGACCATGCGCGGTGTGCGGTGGCATGAGTCACTCCGCCCACTACTGTAACAAGCGATGCAAGTTCTGCAAACAACTCCACGATGCTGGACAATGCGAACTTTTCCGCAACTTCCAAGACCTTGCCAAATTTGTGCGCAACCAAAGGCACGAAGGAGGAACTCCCGCCAGAGCTCAAGGCCGTCGTTCAAGAACGTCATTTAAACTAGGCAGCCCGCCAACTACAACTGGGTTTGGTCCCTATCGGGCTGCCACAGCTAACCGAGCCTTCAATGGAAGCAGAGTGTATCTTTGCTTTCATGGGGCAGAGTGAATGGCCTGATAAATACGTAACAAGTGTGAACGCGACGGAAAATGAAAAGGAGAGGAGTAGAATCCTCGGTGGAGGTGTTGGAGAAATAATGGAGTGTGCTGATGCTGATGAGGGCACCAGCGAGGGTTCGCTCGGCTTGGTTTTGAGTGCAGCGCGAGACGAGCCCAAGGGTCACTCTAAGATTATGAAGTTGAACCCTGGCGAGAGACAGGGGTGGTGGTCGGCCAAGAAATTCGAACCGACGGATCAGAATGAGAGCTCTGGTGCAAGGCGCTGTGAACGACCAGCGAACGAGGATTTTCCTCGACACAGGAGCGAACGTTAGTGTGATCACTGACGCCTTTGCCAAGAAGTTGCGACTCCGAGATGTACCTGATCACGGACGCCGCATTGACATTCAAGGAATCAACGAAGGCAAGGTGTCCTACGACGCGACGAGCGTGCGTCAAGATTACGCTTGGATGGGAGATGGTGTACGAGTTTGAGATGTGGGTAATGGCGCATAGTGCAGGCGTCGACGTGGTACTCGGGACCGACTTTATGATCCCAGCTGGGATCCGGTTGGACCTGTTCCACGGCGCGGCGCAATTACCGCACGAAGTCCAAATCCCGCTGATAAAGACCAAGAACATGATCGACAGCGAAGAATACGGCTCCCATGTTAACGCCGGGCCACCCGAGCGGTTGGACATTCAAGCGCACGAGTGGCGAGAATATCGACTAGCGAAGCGTCAAGTCGGGCTGGAAGAACACGTACTGTGGGTTCGTCGAACGAAACAAGCTAATCCCGTCAGTGACGAGGTTTCGACGTGGACGGCCTCAGAGCATTCGATTGACCAACGTGTCTGATCGAACTGTGTACCTACCAGCACACGACCCGATCGCTATGTGGATTCCAGATGGGGATTTGCCACGAGGTGACGGCTATGTGCGTCTGGAGTCCAAGAAGTACCAAGACTGGCAAGTGTTGGCCTACGAAGGTTGTAGAGACCGCGGGCTCTTTCAGCGTGAATGCGAAATCTACGAACAGTGGCTTGCAACTCAGCCTTCAGCAGTTGATCGACCATACTACCCAGAACCCGGTGGGGTGCTAGCACGACCTCTAGAAGACTCGCTAGTGGATTCTAGTGATCGTCTGACATGTGCAGAGCGCTGGGCACTGATCCTGGAAGAGCGTGAACGAGTGGAAGCCTGTCTGGCGTCTGGGGTGACAGGCCGGGGATTTGGCCGACGGTCAGCCTTCCGCAGAACCTTTGGACACGTACACGACAACCCATGGCGGAGGCAATAACGCGAACGAAGCCTCGGTAGTGCGTACACACGAACTACTGAGGCCGGTAAACGTGGTACATACGCCAACGAGTGTTAGTGTCCAGTCAGGGGTGACCACGGAAGCTACAAGTCACGGCACTGGATTGAATGGAGTCACCCGTTTTGACGAAGCTGTCCCGGGCCTTGTGTGTCGCCAAATCTGCGAACGAGCCACCGGTGGTTGATCCAGAGGATACAGGCATCGCGCAGAAGGTGTTGAGTACGGCACCGAGTATTCATTGCAAGATTGGTGCGAATTCCGAAATGGTCAAGACAGCGGCAGAACGAGGAGGCGGAACAAAAGTCAACAGCCCAATATGTCGACGGCCCACGCATTCAATATTGCGAACGACGACTCGGCAGGTGGCCCAGAGATGGTAACCAGGATGGGAAGGAGATGGACCAAGTACCGACTGTTGAAATCGAAACGGATGGCAATGTTGAGTCAAGGGAAGAATCCATAGTGGCGTTGGACGGAACATACATCTCGGTTGCTCGAGTGTTAACAACCGAGGGAAATGAAGCAACGGAGGATACGAGAAATGATTTCTACGAACACCCAGCTAACAACATTGGCTTGGACGACTACGCGAAGGAGCTGGCATTCCTGCCGGATCTGACCGAAGAGATCAACACGAGAATTGACTACACTGCGCCTAATGTTTGCTGATCCTGAGCTGTCGACTGAACGCCGAGAACGTCTAGTCGCGACGCTAAAGAACCACGAGCACATCCTGATTGCTAGTGGTAACGCACTGCCGCCGCCAGCCTACGGAGCGGTAAGCGATATCGACACACAGGGGCACGCCCCAATTAAACAGCGTGCCCGACGCGTGCCGCTGCGATTTCTCGGCAAGCTGTACGAGCTTGCTGCGCGCTTTAATTGCGTGCAGGACGGATCGTCTTTTCAGACAGTCCATGGGCATCGCCGATCGTGATTGTGATGAAAAGAACGGGCTGGACATCCGGCTCTGCATTGATTACAAGATGGTGAATGCTATCACTGCGATCATGGAGTATGCAATGCCGCTAGTCGACGACCTGTTAACAGATCTCGAGCGCTACCTATGGTTCTGCTCGCTGGATGCAGCAAGCGGCTTCTGGGCGGTCATGATGACCTTCCGAGCGCGTAAAGTATCGGCGTTCGTCTGCGCACTCGGACATTTCGAGTGGTTACGCATGCCCTTCGGGGTAAAAAACGCGCCGATGATCTATCAGCGTATGATTGACAACGCACTCTGGGGGTTCGTTCAGCCTAAAGGAGGTTGGTTTGAATACTCGGAGAAGATGCGTTTAGCTGAAGAACAGGCCAAGGAACGTCGTGGGCCAAGCGCCGAGGGTTCGTTTCAAACGAAGTTCGCGGCAGACCGCGAAGCACCGGTAGAAACCGACCCTGTACTACAACTCGTCAACAGCCCCGTCGCTGACATGTTTACGAACGGGGAGCCAGACGAATCATCGCTGGTACCTGTATTTGGTCGACGGTCGTTTGTGGATGACATTTGCTTCGGTGGCGAGGATTTCGACAGCTGCCTGGCGACGCTGGACCGATTGCTAGCAAGATTCGCACAGTGTCGGATCAGCATTAGCTTCACCAAGAGCATCTTTTGCCAACCCAAGGTGGACTTTCTGTCGCATAAAATTTCGCCAGAAGGTATCAGAGCTGACCCCAAGAAGCTTGCGGCCATCACCGAGCTTTCGTTTCCAACGAGCAAGAAGGGCATGCAGTCGTTTCTTGGAGCGGTTAATTACTACAGCCGCTTCATTCAAGACTTCGCGGTCTACGGTGCGGCGCTGTACCAGCTCAAGGATGAAGACTTTGTCGTTGAAGGTGGCCTTTCTGTGGCACGTCATTCCTTCGAAAGATTGAAGACGAGTGTTTCACATTCACCCATCCTCAGGCACTTCGATCGGTCGAAAGAAGTTCACGTCATGCTCTTTGCGAATGAATGGGCGTTGAGCACTACGCTAATGC
This sequence comes from Phytophthora betacei, assembly GCA_011320135.1. Taxonomy (NCBI): domain Eukaryota; phylum Oomycota; class Peronosporomycetes; order Peronosporales; family Peronosporaceae; genus Phytophthora; species Phytophthora betacei. Next base: position 6,879 of record JAANHX010000647.1, read on the forward strand.
AAGAACATGACGGCAAGTTACACCCCGTACGGTTCCTCGGTCGGGTGCTCAAGGAGGCCGAGATGAACTACCATCCTGCTGAGAAGGAAGTTTTGGCGTTACTTCTGCTGTTGAAGATCTGTTCCGTCCAGCTGGCAGGAAAGACGCTACATGTCTATACACGATTCTCGACGTTAGAGTGGGTGCATAAGTCGAAGTCTCTCTTCGGACGCGCGGTCCAGTTCGCAGTGCTGCTATCGCAGTGGCACCTTAAGGTGCAGCGCGTGAAAGAGAAGGATGTCGCCTTTGCGCAGCTACTGCAGTCAAGCATCACGAGCTTCGTTGACCTGGAAGACTCGCTCGCGCCGGTGGCGCCTCCAAACAAGGGTTCCCCGACTATTCGAATGGACCCCGCGTTGCTGTACGTTAGGCTTTCCCGTAATTACAGCGGATTCGTCATGTCTTTGACGGATCAGCGAAGACAGAGAAGTACGGTGGCTACGGGAGTTGTTCATGGGTGCTGTGGAGCCTTCCTGAGTGGAAGGTAGTGATTGCTGCAAACGCTTACCTCTCGGCTACCACGGTGAATGAGGCAGAGTATAAAGGTATGATCAACGGTGTCAAGGCTGCTATTGCGCACGGTGCCGAGGATTTAGTCATCGTTGGGGACTCAAGGCTCGCGATTCAACAATCACTTGGGGTGATCGCATGCAGGAAGGAAACTTTGCTAGCGCTGCTGAATACTCACAAGGAACTCACGGCCAAGCTTCGATCAGTTAAATATCTTTACGTTGTACGAGAATACAACGCGGCCGCGGATTCGTTAGCCACTGAAGCGCTGGAATCGAAGGTCAGTCGGGTAATCTTGGCTGAAACTCGCAAGTCGGAATTGGCATCGCTGAACCGCATCCAGGAAATGATCTACGAGCCGGATGAAGACTCGGTAGATGTTTCGTCACGAGGAGCAGAGCGTCAAGTACATGTACTGTCAGGCAGCGAGTCTTCAAAGTGGAAAACTTTCGAAAATTTCGTGGTTGATTACAGCTCACCAAAGTGCGATTATGGTAATATAGCAGTGATGACTCGGCGACAGACGAAAGCCAAGAAACGCGTCAGGTTTGCAGATGAACACTCGGAGGATGTCTCAAAAGCTCAAGAACAGCATGAAGAACGACGAGAGACGTCCACCGAAGATTCAATCGGCCAAGATTTGCCAGACCATCCTCACAAGACTGTACCAGCGGCATTTCCCGATGCGGAAGATGTTGATCCGGTAGCGATACAGCGGGAACGACGCAGACGGATACTGGTGGCACAAGACGAGGAGCAGAAGTGGTTTAACATCAAGAAGGTGCTTCAGGGCCAAGCAGAAGAGCTGAGTTACAAAGAAGCTCGAGATGCCTGGAAGTATGCTGACCGGTTCGTGTTATCAGAAGACGGCGTGCTTCACTATCTTGGATTGAATCGTCGGTACGACCACGGTTGGCAAGAGGAGACCAAGCTGCGGCTTGTGGTACCGACAACGATGATTCAAGAGGTCTTGCAGAACTGTCACGACTCGCTGGAAGGAGGACATCAAGGTGTGGTGAGAACGTTCCACCGCGTTAAGTCCGATTATTATTGGATCGGCTTGTACGCCGACGTGGAGAAGCATGTGAAGTCATGTCCAGATTGCAGCTCGAGTAAAAGCCGTCCGCAGCTTCGTGGATACTCACCTGGTAATGTGCTAGCCGAACGACCTTTCCAGATCGTCTCGATGGATTTTGTGATCCCACTACCAAAATCTCGTAGGGGCAACACGGCGTTGCTCCTATTTCAGTGCTCGTTCACGGGATTCGTTATTGCCAAGGCTATGTCAGATACGACTGCACTGAGTGTTGCCCAAGTGTTCGAAGAATGTGTGTACCGACGATTCGGAGCCCCATCATTAATAAGGCACGACCGCGACCCACGCTTCATGAGCGAGGTTTTTCAAGCATTTGCAGAGATGATGCAGTCAAGATCACGAGCGACTTTGAGCTATCGGCCACAGGCTAATGGACAGCAGGAATGCTCGGTGAAGTCGGTGATGGGATCCGTACGGGTGTACGCGGAAGACCCTCTACAGCAAGATTGGGATGAAATCGCGGAGAAGCTAGTATTTGCTATTAATACTTCTCAAGACACTACGAGGAAGGAAACGCCGTTCTACCTCGTTCATGGTTGGGATGCGCAGTCGACGTTGCGGGCAATGTCGTCATCACTCAAACGAGGACTCGGCAAGCAGTCTGACGCACTGGCGTGGCGGCGCGAGATCAATCGACAACATGAGGTCGCCCTCACTATGGCCAAAGATTATCAGGCTGTAGAAAAAGAGCGACGGGCTAAGAAGCATAATGATGCCCTGAGTCGACTGGAAAAAGCTGCTGTACCTCAACCAAGTGGAAACGAACACTCGGCGAACCCTCCAGAAGCTTCGGAAGAGATGGAAGATCCTGCAAGAGCTCCACCGAGATCTCTTTTTGAGATTGGGAGCCGGGCGTGGTTGTACATGGAACGCGTCAAACCGGGCTTGACGAAGAAATTAGCTCACCGATGGCATGGACCTTTTCGGATCAAGCGCAAGGTGGAAGAGTTTGCGTACGAGCTGGAACTGCCTGATCGAAGTGGGTATCGCTTTTACCCAGTAGTGCATGTGTCAAGACTCAAGGCTGTCAACGAATTCAACAGTCGACCGAACACTCAGTTGGTACTTGACGCGACTAATGAAGCAAGACTCGACTTCGATGAGGAACTACTGCCTGAGGACAGCTGGGAACCAGATCAAGTTGCCGGTGAATATGAAGTCGAGGCCATCCTCGACGACAGAACACCACTAACGACGAGCACGGAGCGTGCTGTACGCGAGTTCAAAGTCAAGTGGGTGGGCTATGAAGATACAACTTGGGAACCATCATCAAACTTGTCATGTGGAGGTCTGCTGTACGACTATTTGCGAGCCAAGAAGAGCGAGAATCGGCTGCAGATGGCGCAAGTGGCGGACGAAGACTAGCGTGACTTGATCACGTATGAACTGTTCACAGGGCGATGCAGCCTGTGGTAACAGACGAAGAAAGTTACTGCAACAACAAATTGTATATGCATTTGAAGAACAACATGAACATGATTACGCTGTGGAAGTGGATTAAGAATAAGAAAACATGAATGCCGACCGCGGAGCGATCACTGAAAACGAAGTCACGCGGGACACCTCAACAGTTAGCTGAGATGCTGGAGAACGTCGTAGAACGTGCAGCGAGGATTCAAATCGATTCCAAGTGTCTGGCCGCGGTGGCCAAGAGTGTCAACGAAGCCGAGTCACCACTCTCCTTCTCCTCTTCATCAAGAACCTGAGCCTCGGCAGCTGGAGCTGAAGCCGGACCCTGCGAAACCTCGGTACCAGCTTCAACAGGAGCAGCAGCCAGAGCAGGACGTGGAGTACCCGGTGGCGAGTCAAACAACGAACGCCAGGTCGGAATAAGCTCGGTTGAATCAAGAGACGGGTCAACGATCACGCTTCGGTACACATCCACGAAACGCGTACCACGAGGATTGAAGAACTCCGGATTACGCTGGCACGGGAAGTACGTGGTGTTGTACGGGTGCTGATGCGGCGCATTCATCCATCCAGTACGCCATGGCTGACGAGCGTCGAGAGCCGGAACTTCGGAAAGCCAGTCAGATGTCTGAGGTGCGAATGGCAAGTTTTCAATGGGGTACCACGGCTTAGACGGCTCCAAAAGCAACTCGGGACGAATGAATGACACTCCGGAAGCACTAGATGAAACCGAGTCACGACTCCACGCCATGTACTGCTCACGGTACTTGTTACGAAGACGATCGGCACGACGATCGCGCTCACTGAAGAGCTTCTTTAACATAGCTCTCAGTTCCTTCAAGCGTTCCTTGTCGTGGCCAACCTTTTTAGCTTCTTCAGCGAGACCTCGTTCAATACCAGCTAACGGAAGCCAGTGGAGACGCTCCCACAACGCGAACCCGAGGTCACCTTGCTTACCGCCGTCACCCCGAAGGTTCGCCCAGATCATTTTGAGACGGGTCTCAATCGGGGCACGCTTGGAGATGGGGACGCTTGGTTTGAAGTCGACAGTGTCAAAGAGGGCAAGCTTGAAGAGGATAAAGCTGCCGAAGTTGCTGGTACGGGTGATCAGGATGCGAATAATCAAAGAACGCTTGGAGCCCCTCCAACGTTGTACGCACGGTCACCTCACCAGCTGGTTCAGGAAGCGTTAAGCTCAGGAGTCGCTCGAAACACTTCTTAGCGCCTGCATCGGTAAACTCCATGTCCACATACGGAAGAACCCACGGTGGCAGGGTGGACGAAGCCGGCACCGAAGAGCGAAGTACCAGATAACACTCGGTGAGGCAACGGCTCAACCGACGGTGCACCAGCACGACGCGGCACCGAAGTATAGGTTGCCGTAATCATGCGTCCAGGTCCAGCATCGAGAGTCCAAATAGACGGACGAGGAGACACTGGAACAGGAAGAGAAGATGCTGGTGCCGGAGGACTTGCTGGTGGCGAAGGAGGCGGGGCCGGCAACGATGATTGGGGAAGTCATCATCGGCGAAGGATTTGGCCGATGTGGAGTCGGAGGACGAGCTGGGCCAAGATTACTCCAGTTCCTGTTTGAATCTTCAACATCTTCGTCGTCGAGTATGCTTGAATGATCGGTGGGGGGCGGAACATCACCGCTACCACTGGAAACATCAGGAGAGTCATCCACCGAAGATTCATTGTCCTCCACGTCATCTCCATAGTCGTCATCAGCATTCCCATCGTCATCAATCTCCATCGAAAGGCCAGGCGAAGACACGCTTGGTACATCAGTCGTGGGAACAGTCGGAGCCGACTTCGAAGACGCGGAAGCTAGTGGAGCAGCCTCAACAGGGGCAGACCCTGCTGTAGAAACCACTCCCGAGACTTCAACTGCCTTGGATGTCGCGGCAGACGCCGAAGCAGACTTGCCTTGTGGGACAGTTTGGGTTGACTCTTCATCTTCGTCACTCGAGCCAAACATGAGCCGCATTTCCTCGGCCTCGCGCAGAGCCTCTTCAGCAGCACGTATGTCGGCTGGAGAAGGTGAAATCGTTGAAGCTGGTGACTTGGCCACATCGTGTGGACCCTGAGGCGGGAGCGAAAGCGCGTCAGGAGAGACAGGAACATCGTCGTGATCCTCAGGGTTCACGTCCTTACCCGAAGGCTCTGTAGCAGTTTCTTGAACCGAAGGGACGCTGCCTGGATCAGCAGTCCCCATGTCCACGTCACTCTGGTCGCCGCTGAGGTCGACCACTGCGGGAGTCGAGGAAGACGCTGGTGTAGGAGGTGGCGACCATGAACTTGGAGAAGACGGTACAGACTTGGACCGAGTCTTTATATGACGTCGTGGCGACTTAGCAGGAGAATGAGGACGGGGTTTCTTGCGCTTCTTCTGGGCCGCCTTCTTCCACGCCTTCGGACCGAACAGCGATCTACGAGCCGACTTGGGAGTTGAAGTATCGGCAGGTGGCGCATCACCGAGACCGGCAGCTGCCATCGAAGCACTGGCCTTGTCCGTTGGGATTGGAGCCTTGTCTTCGTCAGAGTCGTCCGGATCGTCGTCTGAATCCTCGCCACCTGGTCTAAGACGCTTATTGGGATTTCCCATGGGTCACTTGGTGAGCTGCTTTGGCCAAAGCTGCCGAAAAGGCTTGAGGATTGTCCGAAGAAGCAGTGGCAGACTGAATACGCCGCAGAGCGACTAACGTCTCCTGATCCAAGTCCAGCGCATCCAGGTCCAGCTCACCCGCAGTCAGACCTATCACGAAGGATTGTGAACGAACGTTAGTTGCTGAACACACGGTGGAAGGAGCAACATTAAGAGCGTACCTTCGACAGCCAGACGAAGTACCTCGGGATCCATCCCTGCCAGACTCACGTGTGCACGGAGGGTACGATTCGCTTGGAGGAGGCGAGTGTTACGGTCTTGCTGGTTCTCGAGGACCTTGAGCGTGTCGTTATCGACATACTTGCCCTGGGCAAGCTTTACCAGAAGGAGGTGGAGCTTCCGGGTCTGCTCAGTATTCGCGCCAATAGAAGACTTGTACACTTCGCGTTCGCGAGCCAGCTTCTTCTGCAACGTGCTGATAAAAACGTCCCGAGCTTGGACTTCGCAGTGAAGACGATTCAAATCCTCTGCGTGTCGTTCCATAGTGGCTTGAACAGTGGCGAGCATGGCGTCGTTCTTGGCGTTCGACTCGCGGAGAATCTTGACGTGGTGGTGTAAGGCTTCAATCTCAGCGTTTGCAGCCTTGAGGAACGTCTCCGCGTTCTCACGAGCCATGATGTGGGGTGCCACCGAACGCACGGCGGCAGCAGCCTCGGACTGAGCAAACCGCAACTGACGCTCTAAGTCGGCAACGCGTTGGGGGTAATGCCGACAGCGCTCAGGAACAGGTTGTATCGCAGCGAGGACCTCATCGAAACCAATAGCTGTCTCGAGACGACGCTGAGTGTGTATATCGCCGTGGAGAGGAGGCACAACGCTGATCTGCACTTGGTGACGAGCCATTGCAGTCAAGTACGGGATTATCGAGGTCATCATGTGATCGACCGATGCCTCCGTACTTTCAGCCAGCATGGCGCGCAGCGAATCTTCGGTGAGTGGTGGTGGACCACCAGCTGGGGCAGGAGGAGCAGCAGGAGCCATCTCCGCGGATTCAGCGACGACGGGGAGTGCTGCAGGAGCTACCGCAGGAAGTGAAGAGTCTGGCGCAGCGGGCGCCGGAGGACCGGTTGATGACGCTGCTGTCGGAGGAAGTGCAGCAGACTGAGGGGCGTTCGAACCCTCGGTCTTGCCCTCCTGAGAAACAAGTCGAGTAATGCGAGGTGATGAGCAAGGTACCGATGATTCAAGAGAAGGATGGCTTACGTACCTCCAGCTGCTCACGCTCGCGACGTCTACGAGGATTGAGACGCTGAAACGCGTCGGACACGACTCGATTCAGACGCTTGGACATACGGTGGCGAGATGGTGAATTGAAGAATGAAGAAATGTCACAACGGGCACCAGTACCGTGGCTTCCATGCGACAGGGGCAGTTGTGGTGTAGTGATTTCTCCGTGGTTGCGGATTATCACCCGTCGACAAAGACGTGACACCGCCCAAGTTGTTCAAAGCGACGAACCCTCGGTCGGGTGATGTACGGAGACGCCAAGGTGCAAGGGACTCGACGGCGTCACCTCCGAGTTTTCAACAAATATCGGATACGGCCCTATGTCACTGAATCCAGGCTGTCCTTATTATTAATAATGGACTGGCCGGATTCGCATTCAGCGGACCATCTACGGTACGAACCCTCAGTGGCGGTTGGGATGAGTTTGCGGAATACTCAGCGACCTTTGGAAGACACGTTAACCGTCTGGGACAGGGCGCGGACCGTTAAAGATGCTCATGCGACAGTGCAGACGACGCTTGGCATGCAAGAAGATCCATAACGGATCATTGTTCACTTGATATTTGTATACTTGATTAGGACTTCTTATTAGGAATAGACCCGAAAGGGTAAGCTTAAATACATAACAGAATTTCCACTCAAGCACACAGAGCGACGTCCGGCTTCAAGGTAAGCGTCAGGTCAAGCTTGTTTGAGTGTGTTATGCCTGTCGGTGAACTCGAAGCTCTGTAGCGAGGGTTCATCCGGCAAGGCCAAGAGACTTTGTGTATTGGCCGATTATTATCGGGAGGTTTTACGTGACGGCTTATTGTTGCCTATTTGCACGACTGGGAGTGCTTGAATTGCCTCTCTTTTATTTCTTCCAGCCGAGTGTTGAACACTCGGTGATCTCGTAAAAGGCTTACCCGTGCCTGGTACCCTTCCGCTGTTGGGACCACGAGGATTCAAAACACCTGCTAGCTTTGCTCGTGCTAGTAGCGTGTTCTTATTTTACTGGTTGGCCTATATAAGTAGTTTACAAGGTCCAGTTTGTCCCGGTGCAAGGACAGAACTGGGGTCTTCAGGTCCGCCCGAACGAACGTTTACTATCCTAGTAGACGTATTGTTGTGGGAACATCCTAACTACATCTGTAGCTAGAGTTCACGTGGGATTTCCAACACCACAGTCGTCACCGATCTCATGGTTGATCGGATAACGGTCTTCTCCGATTTGAAGTAAAAAACAGAGAATTCCGCTAACTCAGCCGCACTGGCCGCATCTGGACGGTGTGGACACGCATGCTCTCGGTCAGCCGCACTTGACGTAAGTGCTCCCATAGCGGCGAAGAATTGAAGCAAGCTTGAATCGTCTCCGCACGCGTAGCATCCTTCGGTACAGATAGAATCTAGCCCGCCGAACGGCTCCAGTTTGTTCTTCATAATATCTCGAAGCGACCTGTCAACAACCTCAAAGCAAGCTCGTTCTACTTAAAATTTCCGAGCACGGTTCTTTGAATGAACGCGCACGCAATAGCGCAAATCTGTTACCGGTATTGACCTGTACCTTAAGAGGATATTCACTCAAGTACGAAATACGACCCTTAAGTACGATCTGGGCTGTTTCGAAATAACAGGAATTTTGTATTTGAGTGACTCACATATTGAAGTAAACAATCCTTGTCGTTGGTCTATACGTGTACTGTACTTAAAGAAGAACCAGCACCTACAGAAGAACAGTGTTCTTAAAACACACATCTTGTTTGTGTCGAGTTTTCTCTAAAAAAAAAATTTGTTTTGTAAAGTACCACGAGTGCTGGGTTCCATTTTCCCGTAGCACTATTCCCCGTGCATCACGCTGAAATAATGGCGTCGCTGCCGTCCAACAATCGTCGTAAGAGCAAGGTTGCGTGGGTCTAACGAGGACGATGTCCGCCTGTGCCGCGCTTTCGTGCTTGCCACGCAGGACAGCGATGGAATTGAACACGTAAAGAACGAGTCGTGTATACACACACTACGCGAAGTTGGTGGCCAACGAAGATCCCGAAGCTGCGCCTCGTGCTGGGGGCGCGCTGCAGACCCACTGGTCGTCCTTTATCCGGCCCGAGTCGGCGTTCTTCATGTCGCTCTTGGTAAAGGTGTGTGAATAATCAAAAGTACCAAATGTGGTTAATTTCAATTTCAGTGAGCTAAGCCCGCGTCTCATTGCTGGGGTCGACTGCCGCAGGTTGGAAATGAGGGGCGCGAAGGCTGGAAAGAGGATGACTTTATCACGGAGGCCAAGCATCGCTTCGAGACCATCCGCCAAGCTGAGGAAGCAGAGGCCTTGTGTTCCTACAGGGAGGCCAAGCAGCAAGCCATCCTAGAAGACACCGACCCGCCACCGAAACCCAAGACCAAAGCTACGACCTTCCGCTACGTTCATTGCATACCAGTGCTGAAAACGAGTAATCGCTTCATGCGCGCAGTGCTATCGGAGAAGAAAACCGCGTGTGATGCGCTCCACACACAGAAAAGAGAGACCGTCGATTGAAGCTTCCCAGTGATGCCGACGACATGATGATTGGGTCAGAAGCCTCTTATGACAGTGCTAGCCTACATAGTATGGCAGCTTCTCCAAAGCATCGCAAGGAAGCGACGCGTCTTCTGTTGGTTCGGCTGCGGCATCTGTATCGTCATCTTTGAGCTCGAGCGATGATTGCAGCGATGATGGTATCTCCATGCCCAAGGGTGTGGCGAGTTCCTCGGCTGTTCCTTTGGCAACCCCGACTCGAGTCACACAGCAACCAGTAGTACTAGAGAGCAGTATTCTGCATGCCCACACTCAAAACGCTGTTAACGTACAGGTGATTCAGACGCTGCGCTCGCAGCACAAAGCCAACTACCGTCTGAAACTACTGACCGAGCTGCGTGGAATCGTGGACACTATTTCACAGCTTGCCAACCAGCTGGAGAATGGTATGGCGGTGCCGATGGGAATGACTCCTGGAAGTCGACTGGACCCAACACTGGTGGAGGAGGTACAGCAGGACCTTCGATTCTTCCGCGACCACAAGCATCGTCTCAGGCAAGAGCTGGACGCGCTGGACGCGTCCGAAGGTCAAAGTTGAAGAAGACGACAATGATGAATTTGATGTACCGCATCGTTTTTGATGCCAATAATGGTGGCATCCTATGTTCAAGATCTTCAGGTAAGAACTTTAAGTTAAGGTGTGGTGTGAAAGTCGAGAGTTATTTTGTTGTTCCGCTTAAAAAGTTTATGAACAGACAAGTTTACTTGTGTGTGTATCCGAAATTTTGGCCGTAATAAACAGGTCGTGGGTACCGGTACTGTACAGTAAACGAAAAAGTGCAGTGTATCAAATTGAAAAGAAAGACATTTTAAATGTACCCAATCAAACTACCGAAAGTTTTCTGTCTGGACTTTTTCCCCCTACTCTCATCTATTTTTCACCAGATTGCAAATATTTTCTTTAAGATGCGGCGAGGAAAGGAACGCTGGACGCATGCCGACGATAAACGCCTAGCCCGCGCACTGCTGGCTGTGTTCGACAGCCACGGGGAGGTAGTGCTGAGCGACAACTGCACACTCTGGAAACGCGTGCAAACAGCGTTATCAGGAGCTCGTGACAGCGGAGCAGACAATCGTGCCAGACATCACGGCGGCTCCGCGCAGCGCTCGCTCTCTGCATACGCGCTGGTCGCGCGGCATCCGTTCGGACATGGTTCTGTTTGCGTCTCTCGTGGACAAGGTGTGTATTACTTAGAGAGGTCAGTTATTGGGGTACGCACTGGTGACGCACACTCCTGTCTGCGCAGATGCAAAAGACTGGCAAGAAGCCCCATAAGGTCATCAAGCAGGCCGAGAAGCTCTTCCGAGAGGATAGGAGCAAGACCAATGCGACAGCTGTGCGTCAGTTCGTGCAGGGCCGACAACGGCCTCCCGGCCCCACTTGCGACACGGAGACGGACTCAGCGCGTCCCAAATTCAAGTTCGAGTCCTTCCACTTCCGCCACTGCTACGATGTTCTGCGCTCGAACCCGCAGTTTATTGGGGCACTATTAGAGCAGGTCGGAGTGCATGGAGAGGGTGGCTTGCGCAAGCGGCGTCGGACTGAGGGAGCCAGCGGCCAGGACGAGGAAGAGTACAGCTCTTCAACAACGTCGAGCGATGACTCCGATACCGCCGACTCGCGCGAGTTCGAAGAACACGAAATGGTGGTGCACGTAACCGCACGTTAACCGCATCGAGTCAGCGAAGGTGGGCGGCATCAGAAGTCAGCAGATGCCAACGAGTTGGCAGAAACCACCAGGATGTTGCAAATGGGGTGAATAGGCCCGTTCTGCAAGCGAGAACGCTTGTTCGATATCCAAACCTAGCACAGCATGGGTCTGACAGCGCGGTCATCACATTTGAGGACACAAGCGATGATCTTGGAGTTCCTCGTCTCGAGTGCGACCGCGAAGTGGCAAACGAGTACGTCCGGCTCCGGACACAAATACTGCAGGAAGATCGTCGTCTGAGCTACTAGCAGAGCTCCGCGGCGTCGTGACGACAATCTCGCAGCTTGCACAGGAACTCGCGTGGAATGGTGTGGCATCGGCAGCGCTGGCAGTACGGACGGGGGCGGTCTTTCCGGCTCTGAACGAAGACGTGCTGCGGGATGTCGTCTTCTTTCGGGGGGAAAAGCGGCGGTTGAGCAAGCTGTTGCTGCTCTTGAATGGCGGTAGTGTCAGCAATACCAATGGCAACAACTGCTAATGACGACTTGGCAGCGAAACAGAACGACAGAGAGAGAAGGTATTAATATTGAGGGGTTCTGCCGCAGACAGAACTTCTGTCACAGAAGTCGGCAATGCAGTTGTCGTATCGTCGTAAGTCTAAGGGTCAGCTACTCTTCCACCAATGATAATTCTGAATTTCAGAAGATATGAACCAACTCTTCCATCTTCACTTCCAAATCAGAGGCAGACTGCTCAAGCGATCGCCCGAAGACTAAAACACGTGGGGACTAGGAGTGATCCACAACGATGAGACAAACGAAAGAGTATTTCAGCTAAGTACGAACGTTTCACTGGAGAAAAACTATACTGACCTCTATTCGGAGCACAGCGATCTTCCAGCAGCGCTCGACGGATGGAAAGCCAGCAGGAACCTCCTGCGGGAGGAGGGCCGATAACGGAGGAAGACATCAGGAATGCCATCTCGGACAGAGGAGATCGTTGATGTCACGACGCCAAGTGATGGAGTAGAGGCAGAGACCGAAGCTAGAACGACAATAACAGCAAAAAAACAGAAAACAAGGAGCAGGAAGCAGAAGTGGAAGCTATGTCGGACACCTCCGAATCACCACGGTTTGATGAAGCCACTGCAGAACCATTATCGTTTACAGACTGTGTACGAATACGAGCGAGGAGAAATCAAAAGAATGACACTGGATCAAGCCCAAGACGTCGAGAGCGTAGTGGAGTTTATACTACGTAGTACAAGACATGTTTGCGGACGTGTGTCTAGCACGACCAGCGGAGCCATTAGCACCGAGCCGCAATCACTACCCTGAACTGGAGGAGGAAGAAACACGGCGAATGTTGCAGCTGTTTCTGACGAATATCCAAGAGGAAACGACAAATGCATGCAAATGGAGAGCACGGATGTTCGATTTAACACGGGCGATCTATAATCAAGGAACAGTTTGAAGGAAACACTGGAGTTCACGGAACAAGCGCTAGGGCAAAACCACAAACCCATAGCTCGAAAAGGTCGTGATACCCTCAGAGAAAAAAAATGGAAGATGATGAAATGAACGGTAGAGCGAAGATTTCCACATTCAGGTTCCTTCGACCAAGTTATCAACCAAACGAGATCGAGCAACTTAAGAAATTATGCGAAGAACTGTATGGGTTTCCAGACGCACTGAGACAGCCAACCAAAGCAGATGGAAGGTAGTGAGAGGCATCCTTGAAGGCACGATACTCTGCATGGCGAAGTTTCCTGATTTCTAAAGAGAGTATGCACGAACGAGGCACTCAGGATGATTCAGGACACGATCAGGGCTCAGGTGGAAGGGGACCTAATGATCATACTGTCGCCACAATTTAAGCTGTATCCGGACTTCCAATCGCGAAAACGACTCACGAATGAGTTCTTCATGGGCATCAAGAATAGCGCAAATGACCCTAAGAAGGTAGCACAGATGCTGCAAGAAACCAAGCAAAATTGCTGTGACCAAGGGCACCACACAGTTCACATCATCGACAGCACTAGAGAGATGGCAGTAAAATGGAGTAAGGAATTCAAAACCCTTAGCTTTAGAATCGTCAATTTCCACTCAAGAACGCGCATTAAGAAGAGGAACCACTGACACAAGACAACCACACAACGAGCAACTCAAATGTGGGCCAGACAAATAGGATTGGATGGCATCAGAAATGAACAACCTCAAGATAGATATCATGTGCGCCTCATGAACATTTCGAGGTTCCTGGATGAAGCTGCCATTGATGCCTACATCAAACAAAAAAAATCCGGGATTTACATTACATGGCAAGAACCAAATGATGACAGCCAAACACTTCAAACAGACACGTGGGATATTCACTTCCGGAGTCCGCATTGTCCGCAGTTCCTGGAAGGGAAAAGGTTCATCAACTGGTTAGGAACAAAAATATTGGTGCATCATGTCAGCAAGAACAGAGCATCACCTTGCTTTGCCTGTGGAGGACAAGGGCACATGCGTACGGGATGTAACAGCTCCGATGGAGACTGGAGGAAGCAGTACAGCATTGACGTACACGCGGCAGACATAGCGACGTTACCTAGACAGAAATTCACGGTAACTAGCTTGGGGGAATTGGAAAAGTACTTGGTTCATGCGAAACAAGAAGAAAGCCACTTGGAAAATCAAATCAGACAACCAAGGGAGACACCGAACATAATCTTGCAAAGGGAGAACACAAAGCAGATTGAACATCAGCAAAAAAATTGGCCAGGAGCACAAGCACTACAACCAGAGACAAATTGAATATGGTAGGAAAAGGAAAGACGAGCCGACACCAGAGAAGCCAACTACAGGAGGAAGAACACAATCTCAGCAAAACGGAGAAGAAAAAACAGAATCTACAGCCCAAAAAACAGAAACAAAGACAAAAAAAACAGGACCAGGAAGACAAGGAGGAAAGGAAAGGCGATTACAGAAGAAGTGAAGGACATACTACGGGAGAAATCAATCAATGGAGACGATACAGAGGTTGGTAGCTAAACAAATCAAGGCGAAAGCAAAGAGCACATATTTCACGCACGATGCAGATTGTTTACATGTTCAGCCACGTGGATCAGCTTCGCAAAGCTGGAGCAAAGAAATCCAGCATCTTAAAGTTCATCACACGATAACTCTGACTCCAATCCCACACCCCAAACGGAAGGATGGACCAGGGGACAAATGCTACAGCGAACAGGGCTCAAGGAAATAACAACACCAGTAACTGAAATTGTTAATACTACGCAGTAGCAATGGCCCTACTACAACAGACTTTTGACACAATGGAAAACAGTAAAGCGATTGAGAACCTGACCACCAAGCTGAAAAAAGGGATAGTAGCAGCGGCAAATCATTTCTTTGAGCAGGAATTCCCGCATGACATCAGGGAGGCTACTCAAAGAATCCTAAAAGCTCTTGGTCAAACGTCCTCTAAACAAGCAGATTACGTAGACCACAGATACTGGGGATCGGAGATGACCCTAAGAATGCTAGCAAAAAATCTGAACCGAACGATTTACGTAGTGGTGGCACGGGGATGGAGGCCTGAAAAAAAACAAGTTATCAGATTTTTTATCCAACAGACGAACAGTGGAGGGGAAACGTTTCGAACGGTCAAAGAAAAAAATCAACACAGGAGCAGCGGCAGGATGGATCGAAAGTATTCAACAGGAACGCAACCAAAGTAAGGAGAGTAGCCAAGGACCGATCATCATATTATACCAAGCTTTACATTATAGCTGGCTTCAAATTGCACCACACGAACAGAAGCAAAACCGGGAGGTGATAGGCGATCAACCCCGATGGAAGTGGATGACACAGAGTACAGCCACGAACTTTAAAGCGGAATCACAACTAGTGGCAACTCAGGTACATATATCGAAGCAAAGACTACACGATCAGCATATCAAGAGGCAGCCAACCACAGAACAAGAGGCAATTGACAACTTCGGAGGAAATTGGAACTAGAAGCATTCCCGACAGCAGGGACTGGAAGGGCTATCGCCCAAAAAAAGAGGGAGCTGCGAGAGCTGGACCGGGGGGATGAAACCAAGGTAAACGAGTGGATCAAGGTGTACAAAGTAGCGGAGACCACCCTGCACCAATGGCAAGCCGGTCTACAAGCAATTGGGAGCACATCTACATACACAGAATCGCAAAATTCCAGTCGGGTAGAAGAAGGATCGGAGTGGCTGTCACAAGACACGATTATGGAAGACACAACGGAACCTGAACAGGAACCACCGAAGATCCAGCAAGATGCGGCCACAGGCAGAATTCAACAACTCGAACAGCAGCAAGGACTTCACTTGAAGCTGATCAAAACAGAGTGGAACCAACTGGAAAGGCAGTGGCAAGGCCAAAGCCCATTCCCGAGACTACCAACTCCAATCGCGACGTGGAAAAGGGTAGTACATGCAGACTCCATAGCACTGCTAAATAGCCTGCAACGGTTCCAAGCCCAGGATCATCTTAGCGAACTGACAGATGCAGTACTGGAAGAATGGACTAAAGCGGCACGCCTAACGGTTCTCCTGCATTGTTTGGATCAAATTGAACAAGACATTCCCGACCCAACGACGTACATGGATACAAAAATAATGAGGCTCTCAGACTACAACATCAAACAAAACCCAGATAACACAAACTTTATACCCCAACGAGCTGTGGACACCACTGAAGAAACCACTTTGAAGGATGGAGTTGTTGAAACTCTGTAGGGCAAATATAAAAGAAAAGCTGGTGAAGATGGTTCTAACGGCTCAAGCCTACTACTACGAAGAACTCATGATTGTGGCGGGGCAGCAGTGGAAAGAACCGTCCTCGATTTTGGAGTACGTGGAATTATTATTGAAGCATGGGGAGCTCACCGAGCTCGAAGAAGCTCTTGAACAGAAAGAGACAACAGGGTACTGGTGAAACCATACTTAGCCAAGTCACGTCGAGGGCTAAGAAAGGAGGGAAGCAGAAACGAATTTGAATGACGGACAATAATCAAAGTTTGGAGAATTTCCGAGAGGAGACTACTACTCGGACCTTCACAACATAGCGGCATTATCTGAAGAGACAAGAATCCTGAGCAGATAAACATCGATAGACGCCAAGAATAATTTACAATAGCAACACATAATTTAAGAGGATTCGCGAAAGCATCCAGACGAAGTTGGTTAAATGGATGGAGGAGAAGACGAGGAAACCCAATACCGGATATGATATTGGTTCAAGAAACTAACCTTCACACCACCGAAGAATAGAGGAAATTAGAAAGCAGTGGAAACGGGCATGGTAAGTGGAGAAACGAAAACCCGTTGAGCCACTGGCAACTATCACAAATTCCATTTAGTGGGATGAGGATATTTGTATCACACCAACAATCAGTGATAGAGTGAAACCATGGAACCAAGCGTCATGGACAGAAAGGATCATGGCAGTTGAAATGGACGAATGGTTGATAATCAACGTGACTTTTTTCACATGCTTGATATCAAGCATGTGAAAAAAGTCTTAACGTAAAATTTGTATAGGAAAAAAAGATCGGTGTCTGTATATTTGTACAAGATCCTGCAATCGCACGTATTATGAACCCACATGCTTTATATCGAGCAGGGTGAGTAAAATCCGTAAAGCCCATACGCGACATCATGCATGTGCAAATGGCTCTTTTATTGGGAATGAATCGTTTTTTTGACGGAGTCACGTGCAGAACGGCTACGAAAGCAAATTTGTGTATTGCATCTGTTTGCTAAAAGCAAGTCATTTGGGCTATTACCTACGCAGTTTCACTGTTTCCTACTCTTGCTGCTGTCTGTCGTCACCACCAGTTTCCGTTGTCTCGTTCTGATCACAATCAGAATGTTCACCACCATCACTTCCCTCATTGCCGAGGCCTGCGGCCTCCTCCTCATCCCCACCGCCCCCTCCTCTTCACGACCCCTTGTCCTTCCGCCCGCTTTTTTGGTGGGGCCCTCAGCTGGATACCGCGGCCGTGGCGCGGCTGTGGGCGCTCGCTTCCATTGCGCCAAAGTTGGTGCCAAATGGAGAAGCAGTCTGGCTGTTATTGGGGTAATGTCCTTGGCGCACCTTGTCACACAAGTAAACTGCATATACGTGTTGATAGGAGTAGTAAGAAACATAGAGCATAGCAACGTACCGTTTTGAGCCTTTACTGCAGCCAGGACAGTAGAATCGCGTCACCTGCCGCTGTGTACTGCTTGTTTTCCGTATAGTACATACCTTGCACTGCCGTTGACGTCGCTTTCGAATTCCATTCACCTCCACCCACTCGTCGTCCATTTTTAGCTGGTGGGTGGACGGTGGAGCGTCGCCATGCAGTGGTTTTAACTGGTCTAGGTGAGTACATCTTTGGACACATACAGTAATAGTTAGCAAGGAGAAAAGCAAGCAGAACAAGCACCTTACTTACCGTGTTTTGCAAATTCGGCTGACCCCACTTGTAGTAGCTGGGCTTGCAACTGAGCGATAAAACCGTTTAGTTTGAATGGTCCCCACAGAATATGTTTTCCTCTCAAGAGTTGTAGCGAGCTTTGTATCTATTATATTAGATAAATCAGACCCTTCTACGATGCGCCAATTGTCAATGATGCCCTTCCAGCGTTCGGCCTCCTCCTTACTTCGTGGAGGTCGCTGTCCCCCGCGACGGTTTGTTGTAGAAGCTGCGCCAACTGCAGGTGTAGAACTCGGTGAATCGCCAACTGGAGGCGCATCTAGTGACAGTTCATCACTCGTCTCCGTGTCGCTCTCGCTTGGAATCTCAGCATCCACAACATCTTCAAGATTGTCCATGTCCTCGTACCATTCTGCTGACCCAGTGTCTGAATCATCGTAATCCGAATCCAATGCACCACA